>JAVJAQ010002238.1:0-46182 GCA_032362365.1 Zygogramma bicolorata | reverse complement strand
TAGATTATATATGCACTAACTTAGATTCAGAACAAGTCACATGTTCGGTTGTATCTGCAGGTGTCTCTGACCACGAGGCTGTTTTCTGCACACTAAACAATATCAATTCAAAATGTAAACAGGAGAAATTTAGATATGGTAGGCTATATACTGCATCCAACTATGATAGGTTCTATTTGAAATGTGAGCAAACAAATTGGGAATCAACTTCAACAATAGAAAACAGATTTCAATTCCTCCATAATAAACTCCTCAAAATTTCAATGACATTTTTCCATTAGAAAGATCAAAAACAAACAAAAGAAGCAATGGCTCACAAAAGGTTCGAAGAATTCTGCAAGAAATATGAGATCTCTGCATTATATCAGAAAATATACAAATGCATAATTTTTTCAAAATTACTACAATAAGTACAGATCAGTATATCGAAATTTAATAAAGTTAGCAAAGGAAAATTATTATAAAAATCGCATTGATGGTGCCACCAACAAATCAAAGGAGAGTTGGATGATTGTTAATGATCTTTTAGGAAAGAATTCCAGAAAGAAAGAAGATTTGAAGTTGAATCCGGACACATTGAACAAGTACTATTCTTCAGTTGCAGATGAATTGACAAAAAATATAACCGCACCCTATGATCCACTTATTAATTAGCAAACGTGAGTGTTAATGAAAACCTAATCTTGTACGACACTAATATCGATGAATCGAAAGAAACTTTACATGATATCAAAAATAAAACCGCAGCTGGATTTGATGACATCTCTGTTAGAATTTTTGAAAATCTTCCAAATAATGCCCTAAGCCAACTGGTATCTCTGATAAACGAATCCTTCGAAGAAGGCATATTTCCACCTTTTCTCAAAACATCAATTGTTATACCTATCTATAAAGGTGGGGAGGTGAGCTCTCCCATGAACTTTAGGCCCATTTCACTCATTCCCACGTTAGCCAAAATCACCGAAAAACTCGTCAAGAAGAGAATTTTTGCCTTTTTGCAGGCGAGTGATATTTTGAGCATCGAACAGTTTGGATTTCAGTGCAATAAAAACACAAATGATGCAATTTTTTCACTGTTGTGTGAACTGTACACTGGGATCAATGACGGAGGAGTTGCCGCGGCTGTGTTTTGTGATTTATCGAAGGCTTTTGATTGTGTGAATCATAAGATACTGCTGCGGAAGCTTCACCGTTACGGATATCGAAATGAAACACACACTTGGTTTTCGACATATTTGTCTGGCCGCACACAAGTAGTTAAGACGAAATCAATTTCAAGTCTAGGCAATGTACAATGTGGAGTTCTCCAAGGATCGGTCTTGGGCCCAATTTTGTTCTTACTTTATGTTGATGACCTTACGACACTTGACATTTCAGGAAGTGTCACCCTGTACGCCGATGATACCACCATATTATGGAAAAAAGATAAGGAATTTGATCTTCATCTAATCATCGACACAAATATAATAAAGGTCAAAGAATGGTGCGATTCGAACCTTTCATCATTCAACATATTGAAAACCAAGATAGTGTCCTTTAAATGTGCAGTTGCTGATATTTCCTTAAACCACCAGATTATTGAAAACAGCGTGTCTTCCAAATTTATAGGACTATACATTGACAACGGTCTTAAATTCAATGAACATGTCAAAAACTTGAATAAAAAATTGTCCTCTGGTTGTTATGCTGTGAAAATTGCTTCGAACGAACTAGGATACCCAACCGCAAAGTCAGTATACTACTCCTTGATAGAGTCTCATTTGCGATACGGTATTCCATTCTGGGGAGTGTGCAGTGGTAACGCTCTTCAGAGTGTTTTTGTTTGTGTGCAGTGGTAACGCTCTTCAGAGTGTTTTTGTTTTACAAAAACGAGCCTTGAGATACCTTTGTAATCTAAAATTTCGCGATTCGTGCAGACATCACTTCAAGCAGCACAATGTACTCACCGTTGTGTCTATATTCATACTTGACACAGTGTGTCTTATAAATAAACATAAACAAAATTTTATTAAAGAGAGTAAATACGCCACTCGTCAAAGTAATCAACTCAAACTACCATTACCATCTTCCACTCTCGTTAAAGATTCAATTATATATAACGGCTGCACAATGTACAATCACCTTCCAAATAATATTAAAGATATACCGTCCAATGCCATACCGATAGAACCTATTATAGTTTGGGAGAATTTTATGCGGATAGGATGCAATGATAGGTGATAACTGTGATATCATGTATCTGCTATTAGTTTGTTATATTTCAAATAAGTGACTGATTGTTTTGTTCAAGTTTAGTTTTATATTATGGTGACAATTTTTATACATTTTATATTTATATATACACGCTTTGTCAATAAGATATTATTCTTTGATAATAAAGCATATTTTGATTGATTGATTGATCTCTGATGAGATATTGAAATTGAATTTCGGAACACACTAATTTAATTCCTGTGTAGTTTTCGGGTTTTCATTGATAACTAATAAATTTCCTTTGAGGTAAGCTCCTTGCCTCTGTTCGGAAGAACTTTTGTAATGTCTTTTCTGTACTTTCTGCGTTTGTCTTCCTTCAGGGGATAGATCGTTGGATATGGTTATTCCACTTCCTGTCAAAAGATTGACTTTATAAGGAAGTGTTTTTGTTTGTATGATACGATACGAATGAGATGAGTGTGGGTTATTTTACGGTTTTGCCAGATGGATGTATGTTCTTGATGCCCCTTTCATTTATATTCGAATTCAACACAGATCTCAGTGCCTCAAGTGATGCCTCAAAAATTTTTTTGTTAACGTTGATTGGAATCCCAAAAGACTATAATGTTATTTTGTCTGATCTTGCTTTGTGAAAACTGACACTTGCTTTGGAGATCACCAACTTGTTTTTTAAGACACATCATCAAAGTAACAATCAATTCCGTCTTTCATAGCTATAGTTTGATGATTGTTCGCCTCAAGTATCAAGTCATACAACTCTTGATGATTCAGTTGTGACAGTAATGATTTACGTCGAGAAATATACAACAATCTGTGGTGCACAAAGAGTCTAACCCAGAACTTTGCTATAAGAGAATGGTCCTAATGTAATGTTACTATTAACGATTTAGGTGCAGAATAAAAGATATTTCCTGTTCAGGTCAAATTACACATACCTCGATCACTTGGTGTGTGTGTGTTGAACTTAGTTAATTCGGAGCACATTTACTAGCGACCTGCACTATGGGACTCAACTGGTTTTTTATTCACAGTTTTTCCAACTTCAAAATAACAAAGAAACCATATATCATTTTTCTCCACCTACTCTGTATATTTTCAACCTGAGATCAGATGTAGTTCAGGTGAAGGCTCAACAATGAAATATTTTCAGAAGTCTGTTTCTCTTTGAAATTATGCCGAGGAAAATTCTCCTTGGATTGAAATGGAGGCGTACGGTCTTTCCTGAATTCATTATTGAATTATCTGTGGTACAGCAGCCATTGGAAGTCTTTGCAACCTCTATCATAATTTTCTGTGGTTTTTCAGGAGTCTGTGCTGAGACCACTACCGAGGAGTCGCCTGTGAACATGGTGTTCGATCGATCCATTCTTTACAAAATCTCGTATATTGATAATGTTATGACCCAGTAGATATTATATTTTCGTAATGGTAAATTGTTCTTTGCATTTGTTAAAACGTTCCCATGAGATTCCAGACAGTCATTTGAAACTTCAGTTCTTATCTGTCACGTAGCTTTTAAAATCACGTTCTCTACCAGATAAGCTAAAGAAATGAGATACTTCAAACTACTTCCAAGTACATGCGAATCAACTCAGCAAAAGCTTACTAGCAGAATTCGAGGTATTAACAAGTATAGAATAACTTTTGTCGACTCATTGAAACTTGTATTGTATTCGAGAATTTTCTTCACATCAAAACTATCAAATTTACTTCCATCGCACTTTGGGAGCCTGCGAGCGTCCGATCATGCATAGCGATAAGTTAGTTAGTTCCAGACCATCAACATTGTATAACTAACCCGATTTCTTGTCAACGACACTAATTCCAAGTTTGAATAAACGGCGTCCATGGGATTTTGGTCTATCATTTCACCACCAACAATTCAACATTTCTGTAACCAATTGTGACCCTTCACAATAAGGCAGGTTACCACAATAACAAAGTATAAAAATCAGTGGTTCCAACTTGAAACCCTGCGGAATTCCGAGATCAGTGTTATATGGTTGCACAAAGGCACACAAGAGATCAGAGATCAGTAGTTGTTAGTGGCACTCCTGTTAATAATTGTCATTTGTATATATAGTCATAGTCAAGGGCTTATAGTTATTGAAACAGAAGAAATATACTTCAGAAAGCTCGAAGTCAGCATGAAAAATAAAAAAATATCGTCTTGTATGATATCGACATTTCCTAATGTTTTTATGTATTGGAGGGAGATGATTGTAAGGTGAAAAATAAGCTATTAGCATTCTCTCTGAATAGTGGGAGAATGGTCCATTTCAGAGTGGAAAATTCATCAGGATACGAATGATCGGTGAGAACAGATATGTTGAGGTACATGTACTTAACGAACTTCTCAGTGATAATGAAAGATCGCGAAAAGTGGCAAGGAAACAATCTCCTTGAGAACAAGCCCGGATGGAGCACCTGATTTAGAGATGGATCCAAGACGGAATATGGAACATGGAACAGGGGCTGGAGTATATGGTGTGGGGAGGAAACTAGGGTACAGTTACCCACTCGGGTAACCGTATCCTACATAAATCTGTTATTGAAGCAAAAATTTATACTATAGCGAGAATAATCAATCTGAGGTCCCAACGAAATGGGAGGATCAGTATTGTCACGGACGGTCAAGGCAATGAAGAAAAAACGATGAGCTGGCAAGGCAAGCATCATCAACACCATATACTGGACCCGAGCCAGCAGCGGGGAAACCCAAAACAACGGTACGGAATCACATAAGGAATTGGGTGAGGACAAAACAAAGAGATTACTGGGGAAATCTACCCAGTAGCGCTCATGGGAGAACTTTCATAAATGAACCGTCGAGGAAAAAGGCTGAAGAACTGCTTCAGTCTAGTATGAATCAAGTAAGGGCTTCACACTGGACACTGTCCACTCAAAGAACACCTGAATGAGACAGGGTTGTACAACGGCGACTTTAGCTGCAGACAACGTAATAAAGGGACAGTTTGACAAATACTTTGCGAATTTGAGGCTCTAGATCATAAAAGGCAACAAATGGAAAACCCATTCTGAACCCAGAAGAATATGACAAACACCCAGCAATGAACCTGCACAAACTTGTGAAGGGGACAAAGTATTTGGAATGGGTTTCATAAAGTATAGGGAAGAAAAGCGCAATAAACTCTAGAGGCTGAAGTGCTCTCCGGAGACCTGGCAGTGAAGGACAGGTCAGACGGCTTCCACGAAGAGAGAAAAAACCTCTCGGAAGCGAGAAATCCGTGGAAGACTTACAGTACCTATAGATGTTTTTATTTACTTTCAGTTGTAGCCACATGACAATCATGAAATAGAATGAGTTGTGTGAAAACATCAAGTTCCCTTGTGGTCCTGCTAAAGGCTGGCGAGTTTTTGAATGACAACAAGATCATTCACCAAATTCTATATATTCGCTGAACTATTACCGACAAGGTTGTTTCATGATTATTCAAATTCCTCAACAAAATTATTGTTCGTTGAATTATTCACTTCATGTCAGATGAACTGAGTGGATGGAGTACAATCCGATCAGAACAATAAAATCGAAATATACGGTGGAACAACCGAATATATAACTTTCAAACTTTGAGAATGAATGAGCAGATGTTAATCGAGAAGCAGAACATAAGGATGAAAACAATCCCGTCAAATGAATGGCCATATAGATTTTATTCGAATAGGGTACTGAAATCAAAACAAAAAGATTGAAATGGATTCTGGTCGAAGACTGATATTGAATTGAACAACAAATTTAACGTGGTGATAAAAAATTGAAACGTTGAACATGAAATAGTGAAATCAAACAAACTCGAAGGAAGAAATATGAATCAATATAAGCAAATGTTGAAACCAATTTTCAAGTTGCGTGGACTCACGACGTCTCGATCGCTGGTATCCGCAATGATTTTCTGGTGATGAATTACAACATTTCGAGGATTTCTTTATGGTGGGGAAAGGGGGGGCAATTATTCCTCATGGGGTGCTTCCTATGATTCCCATAGGAGGAAAAGGTGCTTGCTACTAATGAGCCGCGGTAATTGGTTTCAGCGGGAAGAAGATGTATTGGCGCGAGGTTCCCGCCGAGCCAAAATTGTTCAGTTTATAAATGAGTGGTTTCCACACATTCCGGATTTTCACGCCGGGATGACTGAATGCATCGTTGTTGATAATATGGGCAGCATCGAAACTTTATGTAGAGATGAATTACACCATCACCACACTGATATTATTTGCACCCAACGCGCGTTTCGCTCACAAGATTGGCATTTCAAAGAGAAAAAATTGGTACTAAATCTGAAGACGAGGGTTGGCTAATTCAGCGCCGTAAAATCAACCAGTTGCCCCATCGAACAAGTTCAGGCGGAAGAGTTCAGATGGAAGATGGGAAAGCAAATTGATCGCGTACCACATTCGACATCAAACATTAGCCGAGCAGAGCATTAAGCATGGACACCATCGAAATTCCACCCGCAGGCGAAGGAAACGCCATAGTATTGATGAACACCGACCAGTATGAGACGGGAATCGAGAAAGCGCTGCAGGGAGGAAAATACAGTCTGGTATCTAGGGATCCCACTTCATCGATAGAGAGGGAAAACCTAACATTGAAGGTGTATAAAGTGTCTGAGAAAAGGAGAGAATCTCACTAACGCCTCATTACAGCAATCCACCTCACCTCTAGGGGCTCCCGAAAATCTGGGAGACTTAGGACTAATCATCAGCTTCATGAATTTTGCAACTCACAGACTCGCGAAATATGTACGGCCAATCTCTCAGCCACTGAAAAAAAAACTCCTCTTGTGTTGGGAAGACCAGACCTTTCCTTGAAATTCTGAGATGAGTTGAGGACAGAGAAGGAGACCAGCTGGTCAGTTGTCGAAAGCCCCTACAGCAACGTTTCTGTCAGAAAGGCACTCGAGATCATCAACAGGAAGCTGAGAAAGGACGACAGTTTGGAGAATCGAACAAAAATTCCAGTAGGAGGCACCATGGAGTTATTGGAATGCTGTGTTCAGAATTGTTACTTCCTGCTGAAGGATCATTTCTTCACTCTGAATGAAAGATTACCGATGGGATCATCACTATTACCGGTTACAGTCATCATGTATACGAAATGGTTTGAAATATTTGCCATCAAACACGCCAAGAAGAAGACCAGCCTCTGATCAAGATACGTCGAGTACATGTTCTTTGTATGGAGTCACGGAGAGACAGAATTGTACTCATCCCAGAGATATCTGGACGACGTGAGGCCCAACATCGAATTCACAGAGGAAAAATAATTTCAGAGCAAACTGCATTTTTTTGACGTGTGGATGGAGAGGACCAGGAATATATGGGAAACATCGGCCAACAGAAAACCAACGCATAATGGATGATACCTGAATGAATAATTCAACCACCGTCAATCTACAATGCAAGGAATCGTCAAGACTGTTATTGATCCGGCAGTCAATCTCCGCAATACTAAAGAAATTCTCAACAAGGAACTGAACAACATAAAGAAGGAGCTTCAGAAGAAACTTTACCCAAAAATATTAGTGGCATGCACGAACCAGAGGAATGTCAAAGAAAAATCTTTCCTACGTCAAAGAACTTTGAGAGAAGATCAAGTGATTGGGAAGAGAATACAACCTCTTCTCGTTCAGGTAACAGAATACGCAGCGAGTTCACAAAAACTCGATCACCTAATAAAAAAGGGAACACCAACAACTGCGTTTACCGAAAACCATGCGAGTATGGCAAATCTTCATGGAAGAAATCAGAAGACCATCAGGAGTGAGAATGTGCGAACGCAAGGGAGACGCATAACGAGAAAAATCCACCAATTCGGGAATAGCGGAGCACGTTCGGACAAACCGACACAGCATCAAATAGTCTGATAATGTGGTCATACACAGAAAGGAGTTCTGATTCAAGTGAAAGTTCAAGGAAGCGGCCTACATTCTCATCAACAATGTATTCAGTCATCCCAGCGTAGAAATCGGGAATGTGTGGAACCCACTCATCCAGAAGATTAACCAACTTCAGTTCGAAGAACGAGAACCTCGCCCTAATACATCATTTTCCAATTCGTTAATATAGTTATGGACATGATAACTCTGTGATCTAGGTACGCTAGTCTTCCCCATTTCATTCACACGTTAATTAATGAATTCGATTAATTATTATCTTCACATGAAAAGACTATCCAAATTTTTGATATTTTAATGAGTTTCACAGAAATCAATCGAGTAGCCTGAATATAATAATACTTACTAGAAAGTATTGGGAGAGAAAGAAATGAGTGTTCGTTCATTGAACTCACCTTGTAAACGTCGAAGGCTCCAATGATTGAATCAAAACATGTGTATAGATCATTTAGTAAATCCACGACTTGAAGGGGCGTGCTTTCTGCTGAGAGTTCTGTGAAACCGACTATGTCGCTGAAATAAATGGTAACTGAATCGAACGTTTCGGCAATCACCGACTCTCCTGTTATTAATTGTTTGGCTACACTCTTTGGAAGCAATTGATATAGTAACTCTTCACATTTGCGTTTCTCTTCCTGGTAATCTCTAGTTCTTTCTTCTACCTGTGTCTCTAAGTTGGTGGCATACTGTTCCATACGAGCAAGCAAATTATCCATCAAATTTCCCTCACCCTGCCTGAAAGAAATCAGAAAAATCAATTCATCTATTCAATTCAACAATCATTCTACCCGTTATTGGGATAGGTTGTTCTGAGTTTGAGTAAGCGGTGATTTTTTGGTTCATTTGACTTTCAGTTGAACGAATTCAACTGAACACAATTCGTAGGGTGTGATAACTTTCCATCACTTATCCCAGCTTATAAGTTCGGCCGGGGCCAAACAAACGACTTTTTTTATTTTTATAAGTTATAGCTGACCCAATCGAAACTATCAACAGCTGAAAATTTTCTCATACGAATAATCAAAATGGTATCGAATGATGGATGATTTTCCTGAAGGATCCATCCTTCTGAGATGACTTTATTGAGTGACTTATTGTTCCAAAACAACATCTCCACTACACCTTTTTCGGTTGTATCTCAGAAAACGTCAATCGAACAACAGAATAGTCAACAGTTATATTCTGGAAAAAATCAATTGTATTTCAGAATAATAATTATGTTAACGATAACGATAATGATGATAGTAGAATGACAAAGAGAGAGTGACGCCACCCGTCGATGGCGCCAAACTCTCCTGGCGTATTTCGAGGTTTTGGCGGGTACGCCTATCTGGTCGTAGCGGGGTCCAGGAAAACGTTGCCGGGGGCGGGAACCGGTACCTCCACTATAGTCCTCTGTCCATGTCCGCAATTCAATCGAAACGGCCAGCGACAGGTTGAATCCTGCAAAAGGCCCAAATGTTTATCGCAGACGTGTTCATGTTGAAGCCGGCTTTTTATCGGGAGGTCTGAAAGGACGCTGCTGTACTTGTTTTCCAATGATTATTGGGTTCGGCGAGGCGTGTGAAATCCAAGTTGTTAACGTATACACAATTGTTTACTCGTTTTGACGACGGAAGTGCTTTTCCGAGATATACAACTACAACGAAGGATTGCATCATATGTAACCAACGAACAGTTAAGACCGTAAGAGTTCAGCGGGTGGACGCATAGTGTCGCGGAGGGTAAGAGGGGATTGCGCCAACTTGGCGATCATCGACAAGCGACGCGCATCATTCTGCTGCGGGAACTCGTCAAGTGAACATCTCCCTCCCTCTCTCAATCAATACTCTATCAATCAACGAAGTGTTGTTTGTGTGCTAGTGCCTTCATACTGAAAAATGTTTTTTTAACGGCTCATACAGGTTGAGCTATTCATACGAAAGTATTGATCTTTTTGGGATATATAGCGTGTGTCGACACTTCATGTCAAAGTAAAGTGTTTGCAAGTTGTCGGCTCAGTCAGGGTGAGCCAAAATTTCCTCTCAAACGTATCGTCATATACAGTGTGTCCAATTTTGGCGGTTGAGGTGAAAAATCAGAATTTTTTCCATTGAGATAATTTCAAAAAGATTCAGGCCATGTTAAAGCGCCTCAAAATTTCTAAAAAATTCCGAGGAGGAGCGGAGTTGCCCGCTGAAGGTAGAACGCAAGTAGACAATGAGGGGGTATAGACCTCCTCTGACGTCACCAAGGTGCGTAATCATAATTCAGGTACGAAAGAAGGGTCTACAGCTATAATAGAGTTTGGGGCACTTACGAAAGAGGGGTATACAGCTGCGTGGGGGCGCAGAGGTGGGGCTGATGGGGGGAGTCTCAGAAGCCCTGGGGTGTCAGGCCTTCTAATACAGACGTCATTCGCTTATAGGTCTCTGACCTCACACCTCGATGACAGTGCGTGTGGTGGCTATCGCTACTGGGTTTTTCACGTTTGCTTTTAATATGGTCATTAAGGATTAAGTGTATCCGCCAGCTACGAGCTCGAACATTACACAGTCGTTTCACATGATCAGTATTCCCGAAACACTGAGAATACAGGATTTTGAATTTCATTCTTATAATCAAGCTGTCGATTTGCATGTCGTGTTATCAGTAGCCGGTTCTTCGATACAATCGTTTATGAAAAACAACATAAAAGATATAGAACCTATGAGCCACTAGCTGATCAAATGCTTCGAGCACTGTGAGCGCAATGATACCAATGGCAATGGGATATACAGGGTATGTAACACTAAAGAAAAAAACGCGACAATGGAAGATAAATGTTTGCGGTATTGAGGAGTGAAGACGTCAATATAAATAAAAATTAGCATCAACTTCAGATCTGTCAAATCTTAATGGGGTCTACAGGGTATGTAACACTAAAGAAAACAATGCGACAATGGAGGATAAGTGTTTGCGGTATTGAGAAACGAAGACGTGAATTTAAATGAAAATAAGCATCAACTTTAGATCTGTCAAATGTCAATGGGGTATACAAGGGTGTTGACATGGCGATTACGGGAACAGGGTATTGTATGGTGGTGTGTATGCAAATGTTAATTTGTATCAACTTCAGATCTGTCAAATGTCAGTGGGGGTGTGCATCAATAAGGAACATGGCTTCCATGTTGATACACGGGGTGTGCAAAGAATCCAGAAAAAATAAAAGTACATGTAATTTTCGATATTATTGATGAAAAAGACACAAAAACTGAATTCCACTTGGCAAATTTCATTGCTATCGAGTGTCCAAATCTGCAACTTCCAGTATCAGTGGATTCGTTTCAATGTCAGAAAACATAATTACGCAATTTCCGTTACCTAAAAGGCCTTACTGGCTATCTCCGTTATTTGAGACCTACAGACGAATGCAAGTACTCATTTCAAACAACTTTTTCTATACTTTGAGAATATCATACGACCAGAAGGGCATTACATGCCAAAAATTCAGATTTCACCAAAGAAAAAGTGAAAAACATGTATTTTCGATGTTTTAATGCCAAAGCACTCTATTCCATTGAGCAAATTTCCTTAGATTTCAAAAAGGCATTAATGCTTGACGACAAACCTTCACCTAAGATACGAAGGATTCGAAAGACGTGTCTTTCCCCACTCATAAAATTTGAAATTTGTGAAACTGTCAATAGGAGTGCCATTCTACAAACATAAGGAGTATATTAAACAGGAACAAGTTGTCTTCTCCTCAGTTGTGATCGAAATATAGCGCAAATTTTCAACGTGCCAATTCCAACCAATTGCAATTAATCTTACAAAGAACCTCATAAAACTGAGGTTTTCAATGATATCAAGTTACAAAACCGAAGTGTTCTGGTAACTTTTAGAGAAAAAATAAGCACTACTCCGAAAACTTTCTGAATGTATTTTCATGGTGAAACTTGAATAAAAAATCATAACAGCACGCATTTCGACTTCGGTTATCCAAATTGTTTTGAAAGACATGTGATTCAATAATTTTCATCTTGAAACCATAAAGACATTTTGTGTATGATATGCTTGAGTACCTGTTTATGAAACGAAAATAATGACTCCTCTGGCCAAATAACGCACCTCGGCAATCTGACCATATTATCTCATCAAATGATACACATCGAATACTTGTCCTTTTGGTTAGATAATGAATATTCCAACCAATATTTATACCATTACAGACCGAATCGAGAAAACTATTCAGCATATAGCAAGAATTTATCATTCAGACAGACACCGAGAAAAAAATCATTACGGCTTGGATAACTAGTGCGATATCGTGGGCTTCGAAGACAGCCAGAGTATTTTGCATATGATGAAAATCTGAAAAAGAGTGATTCAATATCCTTCAAAGAATTAGAATTATCAGAAACCTGGTTTGGTGATCCTTTTCGTCAGTGTCGAGAGCCAAAAAATGTTTTTTGACCAGTGTCCATTAAGTCCAACAATTGGAGAGGTGATTTTCAGAATTCATTCCTTGACCAAAAAAGTTATGCCCAAAAAATAATCACATTCCAGCAAGAGCGTGAATATACAGCTTTTGAAACAGACCTTAATAAGACTAGGAACATTTCCCCATGAAATCGGATATCATTATAAAGAATCAGAATGGAGACATGATTTGTAAAACTGGTGTCAGAGTGTATTCAACATTTCCTCAGAGACCTTTTGGTGAAAACTCTGATTCATTAACCTATAATTTGTAACAGTTGAAATATATCAGATCGGAGTTTGAATGAAAATATTCAGTGATACCCCATGAAATCGATTCATTCTCTATAACACACTCATAAATAGCTTCAGAAATTACCGAAATTCGAGACATGATGGTGGTGGTGAATCGTCTCAAAAATTGATTCGGAACCTAATCTTACCTTTTCATTTGGCGAAATCGACATGATTCTGTTGAGCCGAACGTGTTATTTGATCTATCAATAACTTCAGTTTCATGTAATTCCGAAATAACTCGACTTATCGATACTTCTGGAGTTGTAGGAACAATTCAAATATTTCCAAAATCACATCAACAACCGAAAAATTATAATTATTTTCATAAGTTGTTTGACACCAATTCAAATAGTAAATCGTCTTGGAAACTAATTCGACTGTTTCAAAACCTGTTGTTCAACTCCTTCGTACAGATGTCTTCAGATGCCTCACAAAATGCACAGTTTTGGTCAAAGAATCTTGCAGGGAACGGAACTCATACGGAAGGTTTTGGTGACAATGGAAAACTGAATAATTTGCAAATGAGATGAGACTGGTCGGAAACAACGACAACACATACATTTTTCAAACAAATTTCGCAAGAATAAGTTGATCAATAGAGCCGATCAACAATTTTGAGGATTTTTAGTCTCAATCTGTCAACTGACACAAAACATTTATTTCAGATTCGTCTGCAATCATATGCTTTCCAAGTTGATTTGACACCGAACGCTAATTTCAGATTCGTCTGCAATCGTATCATTTCCAAGTTGATCTGACACAGAACATTTATTTCGTATTCGTCAACTATCATATCCTTTCCAAGTTGATCTGACACAGAACATTAATTTCAGATTCGTCTGCAATCGTATCCTTTCCAAGTTGAACTGACACAGAACACTTATTTCAGATTCGTCAAAAATCATATTCTTTCCAAGTTGATCTGACACAGAACATTTATTTCAGATTCGTCTGCAGTCGTATCCTTCCCAAGTTGATCTGACACAGAACACTCATTTCAGATTCGTCTACACTCATAGCCTTTGCTAGTTTTTCTACCATAACCTCTGTCGAACAACAGCAAATATGTCAACTGTCATTTGGCACAGAACTCTTATTTCAGATTCGTCTGCAATCGTATCCTTTCCAAGTTGATCTGTCAACTGACACAGAACTCTTATTTCAGACTCATCTACAATCATATTCTTTGCTAGTTCTTCAACCACCATATCCCTTTCGAGGGGATGAAATATTCAGAAAGTTCATGAAATGTGCGTTTAGACGTATTGAAGTGTCCGTTAACGCTTCGTTAAAAGCATCTGACGCTTCGTTAAAAACGACTAACGCTTCGTTTGAGGCGTCTAACGCTTCGTTAAATGCGACTAACGCTCCGTTAAATGCGTGTAACGCTTCTTTAAAAACGACTAACGCTTTGTTAAAGCGTCTAACGCTTCGTTAAAAACAACTAACGCCTCGTTAAATACATCTGACGCTTCGTTAAATGCGTGTAACGCTTCGTTCGAAACGTTTAACGCTTCGTTAAATGCGTGAAACGCTTCGTTAGAAATGTCTAATGTTTCGTCTAATGCGTTGAAAAGTCCGTTAACGCTTTGTCCAATACGTCGAAATGTCCGTATTTGTGTTTTGATATCTAATAATATTGGAAATATCAGAAACCCGATTCCTTTTCAAAGTTATGCCGTTTGATATTTGAACTTTGATGGAACCATTCTGAACAATCCAATACAATTAGCACAAGTATTTTCACAATTTCATGAATTTTGAGGGTTTCAAACGATGAAACTCTACATTTTTTAGGCATTTTCGGTTTGTTCTGCTTGACTGGTACCGTCATTTATATTTGATTCTCGATTTGATTGATTTGTATTCTGTTGAGCAATGGCTACGATCAGAATTTGACTCATTCAGTTGGATTCTTGTCTGGACTCGATTTTCACATGCGTTGTTCATTCGAAATTGAAATTTGGTATATTTGGTATGAACCTCAGCTGAATTGATGCATTCGTAAAGGGTTGACTTCGATGACTTCGTTGCGGGATTCACTGTATTTCTGTATCAGTCTCCATTGAGTTGGTATTAATTTTTGACTCCATTATGGTGTTGAGGAATTCATCAGAACCATCTGGATTTGATTCAATCAGAGTTTTCCAATCATTCCACCATTGAAATTCAGTTGACCAAGTTGAAATAGTGCGTTGCCACGGCATTGATTTCTATGTTCGTCGTATTATAATCAGTTGAACTTGGGTAAGATTCTTGCGTTCGTCCGAAATTGATTGACTCAGTTGGAATTTTGTAGCCATGATTCTTTGATATGTTGGACTTCCACATTCATTCATTCAAACGAATCATATTCATTTGAGTTTCGTTGATAGAAATTAATTATAACGTTCACTCTAATATGATTTTTGTCATAATTATACTGCGTTCAGTAAACACTCGTCAGAGTAAATTGCTTCCTTCTGAACTTTACTCTTCAGGAATTTCTCAATTTCATAATGAGAGCTAGTTGAAATCTTTAGGACTAGATTCGCGGGACAAATACATTCAAACTCAATTTTCGAAATTTGTAATATGAACTTTGTTGTGTGATTGCTCAGATATGCATTTGTTCTTTCAAAATGCTGATATTATTTTTCGATTTATTTCAATTTCAGTTTATTACACTTTATCTGCAGAACATTCGGTCAAATCATTGTTTTGTATCGTTTGTTTTTCAGTATATTTATCTTGATCCCTATTCATCAACTTCATCCCTCTGGACTTTGATATTCATTTAAACACATATGCACTCAGATGGTCTATCGAGAATATTACTTTCAATCTCAGTGTTCGTGACTCAGTTTTCATTTTGATGAGTTGTCTACGTAATTGCTATGTATTCGGTTGCACGCATTTATTTCGACTTGATTCACTTTGGAGTATAGGTTTTATATGATAGTTCTGCACTATTTCTTGAACTTCATATATTCATCATGCTTTGGAGATATTTGCGTTCGTCTAGACTTGACTAAGTTATACTTCAGCATGTTTTTTATGTATGATTTTTCAAATATTTGACATGAATTTCAAGCCATTGCTTCGTTTTACGACTTGTTCCATTCAGAATTGAGTTTGTCATATCTTCCAATGGTCCTTTGTATTCGTCCAAACTTGATTGATGCTGTTTAAAATCATTTCTGACGTCGAGGCTTGATTCTTCTGTACCCAACTGAACTATCACATTCAGTCATAATTCATTTTCGATCTGCTCTGTTATATATTCTCGTAGACTTTTGCTTCCGTCTGAACATAGATATTTCATTTTTCATTCCGTTTTGGCATACATAAGTTGGAGTAATGTATGCGTCTGGACTCTGGTCTCCAACCTCAATTTCGGATATATTTGTTGTGTTTCATTTCTCCAGACCTCAGTGGCTCTGCGGATGTTACGTATTCAATTAGACTCGATTTCGATAAGTTCGTCATGTGTTTCGTTCAACTAGCGCAATTGTCGAATCTCCTTCAAACTTTTGGATTCATTCAACCTCATGTTCATATGTTCACATGTATTTTTTCAAAACTGTTGCTATGATTATTATGGATTTGAGGTGGAATGTTTTTTTTGCGATATATTTGACTGGAATATTTGCAATCGTCTGCACCTGCTTCATTCGGAATTTTTGCATGTTTTCAGACTCAATTGGGAACTATCCAAATCAAGTCGAATGATATCACACGGTTCTTGTTGTGTACTAGGATATATCTCTTTGGTTCGAGTCATGTTCTCGGATATTTCGTGAGTTCTGAATTTTCCCAAAGAAGTAGAGTTGTTTATACAGGCAGAAGTGATCGAGTCAAGTGCTTCTACTGCGGCCCGAGGTGTATCATTGGTTGCTTGAAGTTTGGACTCAGCATCAAATTCATCATGATTTATGCGAATTTTGGAAACTCAAAAATCAGAATGAAACCTCAAAAATTCCACAAATATAGATCACATGATTAATTGCGAAATTTGTTCATAAGATGGAATGAATGTAGTGTCCATGTCTTATAAACATTCAGCATGTTGTGTAGATTGTTAAATAAAATGTGGAAGTTGTCCGATATGTAGAAAATCCATTGCATATTTTTCCTTCGAAAATTGTTGTTTCACCTGAGTCAATATTTTTGTCCCAACTCGAATCATTTGGAATTCAGGCCTGATGCTCATGTATTCATCTGAAATATTCTCATTCAGTCATAATTTATTTTCCATATGCTTCTTCTTGTATTCGAATAGACATAACATCGTCTGGACTCAGTTTCCAGATTATTTATCTGTTCATGGAGTCGATTTTGTTTGTTTTCCCATATAAATTTCATGAACTTTCTGAAAATTTATTTCATCCCTTCGAAAGGGATACGGTAGTTGGAAAACTAGCCAAGAATATGATTGTAAATGAATATCTGAAATTAGCGTTCTGTGTCAGTTGACAGATCAACTAGTAATGGATATGATTGTTGACGAATCTGAAATTAGCGTTCTGTGCCAAATGACAGTTGACATATTTGCTGTTGTTCAACAGAGGTTATGGTAGAAAAACTAGCGAAGGCTATGATTCTAGACGAATCTGAAATAAGTGTTCTGTGCTAGTTGACAGATTTGATATTAGGACTGAAAATCATCAAAAATATTGATCGAGCTCTATTTTGAAAAGAGGTCGATTCTCTTAGAATCCTGAAATCCAAGTCCATTTTTTCTGACATCCAAAAAACCCTCAAAGAGGGTTTATGGTTATGGATTCTTAATTTTGGAATCTTTATATTGATAGTGGAAATATCTCATCACTAGTAATCCGAATTACTGAGAGGGAGTTCTGCCGTACATGAGTTCCGATATTACTCCATATGGGAAATTTCATTCGAGGATTTTCATACTTTCCGTCGTCATTCATGTTCCTGTGATCGTCTATTCAACCTAAATTCCCGTACCTGGTACGATGCCTTCCATCACAAGATTGAATATCATCTGAGCCGTTTGAGTTTCCAGAGGACATCCCGACAACTCAACTCTAAGGAAAATTCCAGGCAATATTTATTCTTTATCAATTAATATTTTTTTTCAACTTGAAGCTTTCAAAAGAGTTACTTCTCGTTTAGAACACATGATTAATCGCATTCATAGAATTCATTTGGATACTAATGATAAGGATTATCAAGAAATGTTGCAATATAAAAATGAAGCGTTTGCTACCGCTCTACCCTGGAAGCTGAATTAAATGAAAATGTTGAAGATATACCTCCAGCAATAACAGTTTCATCTGGTGTAGCCAGTAATTTTAATAATAATAATACGCAATCCAATAATTTGATTCAAAGTCCTGCAACTAGTTTCAAATCTTTTCCGGTATATAAGTTAGGCATACAGTTGAATGGTAAACCAAAACATCTTTTGTCCTTTGTAGAAAAAGTCGAGGAAATCAGTCAAGCTAGACATGTTTCTAAAGTCGATTTATTTCAATCTGCATCCGATCTTTTCACGGGTAAAGCCACGTTCTGGTTACGTCAAATCAAACCACTTATTTCTAGTTGGGATGAGCTGATAGTTGAACTTGAAAAATATTCCTTAGTTTCTGATTTTGATGACGAAATCTGGAATCAACTCAAATCGGTGGTAATTTATATAGCTTGTATGGAAACTTTGTTTGCCAGACTTAGCAGACCACCTGTAGAGTCAACTAAAGTGAAGTATATCAAATCTGGTCTACAGCATGAATATCAAACTAGACTCGCCCTAAGCGATGTAGACACCATTCTAACTCTCAGTAATTTGTGTAAACGATTAGAGGAAGCTGATTTTTTGAACCTAGCTTCTTCTTCTAGATCAGTTTCTTGTTCAATTGATCCTGAACTAGCTTATATTTCTGATTCTATTTCCACACAAAGAATTGCTCACGAAACAGCTAGAAAAACTAAAGGTAGGTTCCAGAATAAAAAGAGGTCAGTTTCAAACAAGTCAGAAGTCAATATAACAACCTCGAATGTTACATCAAGGACAGTACAGTGTTGGAAATGTAGTTTACCAAACCACACATTTAGAAATTGTAAATCAAATGTTAAAAAAATATTCTGCTTCAAATGTGGTACTCCGGAGGTCGTTTATAAAGATTGTAGCTGCAATAAGGAAAACAGACTAAGAGGGTTGGGCAAACTGGCTCGTCCAACTCTCTCATTAGTTTTGAAAGAGCCGAAACACCCGATAAATTCTCCACTGAAGAATGGGAAAAATGAAAAATAATTGTGAAAACATTCTATAAAAATTACAGTATTTCTTCAAAAAGTGTAGCTCCTGTTTTAGTTAAAAATTCAAAAGACAATAGGCCCTATATTTCGATTAAAATCTTCTATAAAAAAATGATTGGACTTCTTGATAGTGGAGCGAATGTCAGTGTCGTAGGAAGACAGGGTTTAGAAACGTTGAAAAACCTCAATATTTCGATCCTGCCATCCAACCTTCAGGATGTTCTAACTGTTGATGGAACAAAACGTTCTGTACAGGGTGTAGTAGATCTACCACTACAAGTAAATAACCTTTTGAAAGTTGTTTCGGCCCTGGTGGTTCCCTCTTTGCCACATTCTTTCATATTTGGAAGTGATTTCTGCCGATTGTTCCAAGTTAAAATTGATTTAAAAAATGATTCTTGGAACGTCCATTGTGATGCAACTGATACTAGTATAATGACTGATTTGAATTTTAGCGATTCTTCCAGTATGAAAAATATCTACTCTTTAGATGACCTTACGTCAGAGCAACGCGATAAAATTGAATCAGTAATAAATTCATTTCAAGAAGTTAGTAGTGAAACTCGTTTGGGACGTACTAATAAGATTGCTATGATTATTGATACTGGCGATGCGAAACCGTTTAAAGAAAGACAATATTTTATGTCACCTTTTATGTTATAAATGTTAAACAAAGAGTTGGACGAGATGATTGATCTTGGGGTTGTGGAACCTTCTCACAGTGCTTGGAATAGTCCAGTTCTCTTAGTCAAAAAATTTTCTTCAGATGAATACCGGTTTTATTTTGACGGTAGGAAATTGAACGAGATCACCAAACACGATAGTTACCCTTTACCTAGGATAGATCGAATTCTCAATATGCTTCTGGATGCCAAGTTCATTTCTAGTATCGATTTACGCAAAGCTTTCTGGCAAATTCTCTTAGATAAGGCTTCTAGGGAGAAAACGGCGTTTAGTGTACCGGGTTGTGGGCTATATAATTTCACTTGTGTTCCTTTCAGTTTAGTCAACAGTGCGCAAACTCAACAACGACTGGTCGACGCTTTATTCGGACCAAGTTTTGTACCACATATCTTTACTTATTTGGATGACATAATCATAACTTCACCTTCGTTTGAAGAACATTGCTCTCTTTTTCTGAAAGTGAAAAATATCTTAAAGGATGCCAATCTCACGGTATATCTGAGGAAGTGTGAATTCTTCAAAACCTCCTTGAGATATTTGGGGTATGTAGTGGATAGAGAAGGTCTCCGTACTGATCCCGAAAAAGTGGCAGTCATGGTGAATTATGCTCGTCCTACCACATGCACAGAAATCAAAAGGTTCGTGGGTCTATGCTCATGGTATCGCCGTTTCATTGATGATTTTTCTACTTTGATGGCCCCTATCAATGCATTGCTGAAAGGGAAGAAAAAGAAACAACCCATCAACTGGACTCCAGAGGCAGAAGCGGCATTCATCAGTATAAAACAGGCTTTAATTTCAGCACCTATTTTATGTCCTCCTGATTTCAGTAAGGAATTCACTATAGAATGTGACGCCAGTGACGTAGGAATAGGGGGTGTACTACCTCAAGTTATAGATGGGCAAGAGAAAGTTATTGCGTATGCTTCCCGTTCTCTTTCCAGGTCTGAGCGAAATTACACTGTGACGGAGCGTGAATTACTCAGTTTAATATTTTCAATAGAGAAATTTCGAGCTTACATAGAAGGTACAAGCTTCAAGGTTATAACAGATCATAGCAGTTTGCAATGTATTAATCAACTGAAGGATCCTTGTGGAAGATTAGCTAGGTGGGCCGTAAAGTTGCGACAACATTCCTATAGTATCATCCATCGTAAGGGGAAGCATAATGTTGTCCCAGATTTCTTATCTCGTATTCCAGGTGAGAGTGAACCAGACAGTCTTCAAGAAATATCAATTGTCGAAATTTGTCCCAAAGAAACCGACAGGTGGTATATTTCTCAGCAGGAAAATGTATTGAGAAATCCAGGGTCGTATCCCCAATGGAAAGTTGTAGGCAACCAGTTATTTAAGTTTATTCCTACTAAACATCTTGTAGACTCGAATAATATAGAGTGGAAAATTGTCGTTCCAAAATCTCAACGCCACACAGTTAAGGATTTACATGATCCTCCAGTTTGTGCACATTTCGGATTTTACAAGACTTTATGTAGAATACAACAACAATATTATTGGCCCAAAATGAGGCATGACATTCTCAAGTATGTTCGTTCTTGTAAAGTTTGTCAGGCACAGAAACTTTCGAATACCGCTCGTTTAGGACTGATGGGAGCTGAAAAAAACGTCAAATTTCCGTTCCAGGTTATAGCCGTTGATATTATGGGCCCTTTTCCTCGGTCTCCAAGAGGTTTTTGTTATCCTCTAGTAGTAGCTGATTTCTTTACGAAACACACTTTCTTATGTCCTATGCGTGATGCTTCAGCGCATAATGTGGTGAAATTTTTAGAAAATCAGGTTTTTTTGGTATACGGAGTTCCACAAATTGTAATTTGTGATAACGGGCAGCAATTTGCTGAAAAAGTTTTTAAAAAATTAATAGATGCTTATCAAGTTCAGAAGATTTGGTTTACGCCACGATACTCCGCTCAATGCAATTTTATCGAAAGAAATAATAAATCAGTTGGTCAAGCTATCCGTTGTTATATTTCTGAACATAAAAATTGGGATGCAGAATTGTGTAAGATTCAGCAAGCTATAAATACCTCTTGTCACGAAGTTCACAATTATTCCCCAGCTTCCCTTAATTTTGGTAGGAATATACCAACTACAGGTGATCATTATGGTGAAGTCTCTGATACTAAGGACTTAGTTTTATGTCCAAGTGAAAGAGAAGGATTTGTAGAAAATAATTCAGGTTTTTCCGTCATCCTTGATGAAGTGACAAACAAACTTCATAAAGCTTATATCAGGAATTCAAATTCCTATAACCTGAGAAAGGAAGATTTTTCATTTAATGTTGGTGACAAGGTATGGAAGAGAAATAAGGTCCTGTCCCAAGCTTCCTCGAAATTTAGTGCTAAACTTGCTCCAAAATATGTATTATGTACCGTGAAACGAAAAATTTCCCGCCTTGTATATACTTTAGAATATGCCGATGGATCTCTCGCCAGGGATTGGCAAGGACTTAAAGCCCTACTTTGGGTTCAATTCTGATGTATCGGTAGGGTAAATTTTATCTGTAAATCGAGAGGATAATTCTTCTGATTTTTTTGTTTTTCAGATCGAGAAAATTATTTTTCTGATCTTAGTTTGTCTTCCAGATAATACAGATTTTCTTATTTGAATTTTGTATTTCAGATCGAGGAATTAATTTCCTGATTCATTTTGTTTCCTAGAAACAGTTGCTTGAACATAGTTTCAAGAAAAGGTAGGGAGCATCTCTATACTTTTTTGTCAGAAAATTTTGTTTTCTGATACCGTCCCACTAACCCCTAGTTTAGTCATTTTGAAACATGAGTGCACCATGTTCCCCTTGTTGAATATCTTCTTCTTGAATTCCCCTTGAATTTTCATCTAATTTTTGTTCCCTGTTTTACTAGATTCGACGTCGAAATTTTATTTTCAAATAGTTAGATATTTCGGATTGGTATTCCGAATATCGAATTCAAAATAAAATTCTCGTTTGTATATATTTTCTAGATAAATTATGTTACTCCTAAATTTAGACTTATGTACTTAGTCTGATAAAAGCATTCCTAGTTTTAATAGACTTTCCCGACTCTTGACTTTCTCGATTTGTGACATTTCCTAATTATGACATTTTCCCGATTGGTTTTCCTCGAAGGATGTTTGGTACGCATTGTTACTGATAACAAAAGGTAGGAATGTATTCCATTTGTTGATATGGTGAAAATAAAATCGACCAGTGGCGGTCCATTTTATTTTATCTCGCGAGAGGGGTGATGTAGCGTGTAAATATTTCATACTATAATTTTTTTTATTCTCTCTTTTATTTGTCACAAATGAGTGAATCTTTCATTCATTTGCGAATAAGGCAAATTTTCTTGAAGTATACAACCCGCTATACTCTCCGAAGCGACATAATTTGCCTAGGTGAGATCTCTGTTTTCCTCGTAACATGAAGCAAATTGAAGTAATCTTTTTTATTATCACGCTATTCTTCAGTTTGTTTCTTACGAGATTTTCCTTGATTGTTTTGATTTTTGTAATAGTTTCTGAAAAGTAACGTGTTTTGTGACGTTTTCCTACTCACTGCGGTAGGAAAAAGTGCAGCTTCGTCTTGGTGAACAAAAAAGGTCGTAGGAATTTGAGTGTATGTCTTAATGAGAATATTATATAAACTTATTTAGGGCGCCACCTGGCTAAATGCATTATATAAGAACGTTAGTTTTACTTAACCAGGGCGACAAAACTGAATAATGAAGTTATTCAAAATAAATGCATTATGTGAGCATCCTGAAAATGAATCTGGGCAAAACAAAAGAAACTTGACCAATTAGGCAGTTATAATTTCGCTTGGTGGGAAAATATACATAACAGTTTTTATGGTATGATAAGGTATTACCTTTTATGTAAAAATATACATTTGACTGCATAAGCATTCCTTGCAATCACCCAGTACTGCGTGTTAGCTTACACTTGATGATATTGTCTTGTTTAATATGATAAGTAATGAGGATAGAAGAAAATAAATGGTGATAAAATAAATCTGGCCTGATATTTCTGGACTAGACAGTGCTGGTAGGGGAATCGGGATCGGGCTGTTGTTCGCCTCCTTTCCGTATAGTGATCGGTCTATTAGGATGCTCGGAAGATAGAAGATTTCATAGTTCCAACCAACAAAATTATGATTTCATCCAGTTGACTCCAGGGTGGAATAATAATACTGGGATTTATTTTCATTTCCAGCTTTTCCAGCAATTACAGGGTTCGATAACCACACTTACAACCCTAAAGCAAATGATTAGCACAAGAAGAATATACAAAAGATACCACTTACCCCACTGAAGGAGGGTTGAAATATCAAAAAACTCCTTGATGATTTCTTGAAATCGCCAATAAATGAAGTGAGAATATATTGGTATTCGACTTCATCAAAATAATCTTAAAATAAGAGACAGGGAAGATAATTATATAAAAAAGAAACTTGGTTGTGAAATACTCACAAAAAGTTGAGAGAGCCGGTAGTAGACAAAAAAACTACTAGAAGGTGTTATATCTTCAAAACTGACACTGCTTTACGAAACTAATCTGAAGGGAGTGAGTAGACACCTTGTCAGAGTGGCACTTTGAGTTTCCTCCAGATATGCAATTTTTTCAGCAAACGAACTCGCTTCATGAATTCACCTAAACTCTGACCATTGGCCGATCTCGCACGATTAACATTGCGCAGATAGCATGACTGAGTATAATGGTGCCATCTCTGATATATATGAATACTCCTTTAGGATTTTAAGAAATCGTAAATGATGTGACACAATGCAGAATAAATTTATGAAGACTGTATGAAATATAATACAATAGATAAATATCCAAAATAATCTGAGGAAATAATTATGAAGAAATAAAAACTAAATACTTGATTTGAATTTTACATTTCACCACAGCTGACTTGGTTGCGCTAATCTATTCATTTATTCTATTGTCATTTCACATTTATTTGATCACGATTGACTGAAATCTATTTGTAATCAATACCACTCTTCAGTGCTTTTCCTGAATGGAAGGAAAAATACAATAATTATCAATCATAGTTAAATTCCTCACAACAATAATTTCCCGCCAGGCAACCAGCATTACTCATATGACGGTTATCAGTTGACCACTCCTTCAGTTCACCTGGCGATTTATTAAAATGAATATTAGCGCTACCTACTCTCCAGAAGTTGAACTTTCGTCGCACTTGGAATTGATTTCAAGATACCTACAAGTATTCTCCTGAACTGATTTCTTCTGAATTTTTATATATACATAGAGAAAATAGAAAGTAGCATCTTCGAATGCTACACCACCGCCTTCCAAAAATAAAAATAGACCAGAGGGCTATTTTTCAAAAGTGATGAACCTTGTGATCATGGTATCTATGCGTACAATACGTCCTTGCAGAGGAAACTTTATTTTTTTTTGGGAAATACATAATAGGTGACTCAAAATCGGGCTAGGTCAAAATCGGTAAGTCTTTCACAAGTCATCTATAAAGGAAGGAACGAGGTACATACCACTAATATAATTGAATATATATACACAAGATACATAAACCTCAAAGTAACTGTACATTAAGAAGATAGATATGAGACAATTTCAAAAGTGTTCTCTAATTACTGAAAGATGACTTAACCTTTCATCACATTTATACGGACACATCTGAATTTGAACCGAAGTATTCCTTCAGATCCTTGATATGCCATTCGTCTCCTGGCGAACCGTCGACATTTGTCGAAGAATATATTAAATTGGAAATTTTTCTAGCTACAGTGCATAGAATGTATTTCGGAGCCAATTTGGCCGAAAATTGATTAGTCGCGTCCGACTGCACTTTGTTTTTTCACCAAACCTTGTCTCCAACTTCGAAAGAACCAAGGCGTTTACGCAAGTTGTATTGTGCCGAGTTTTTCTCATAAGCATTATGAAGGTTTTGACGAACCTTCGCAAACACTTCAGACAAAGAATCCAAATCTGAACAGTACGTGTCCCTATCACCAGGAAGAAGTTCAATATCACTCGTAGTTTGTACTTTTCCATAGTATCTCCCCGAGAGTGGAACGTGTCGGCCAAAATTTAAAAATGTTGGGGAATATCCCGTAACCTCATGTTTTGCCGTGTTTATGGCATGAGCAATCTTTGGCAATTCTGAGTCCCAATTTCTATGATCATCAACATAGCATCTAATTGCGGTACCCACCGTTTTATTCATACTTTCAACAAAATTGCATTGTGGGTGATAACGCGCATTGAACCATATTTTCTGGACCTTATACTCATTTGCTAATTTTTTGAATACGGAGCCAGCAAACTGTGAACCGTTGTCTACTATGATAAATTGGGGGACACCAAAAATCAAAAATACATTGTTTTCCATAAAATCGCAAATGTTCTTGGCTGTAGAATTCCTTAAAGGGTGTAAAATGACATAGTTGGTGAACCAATCACCGATAACGAGAAGATGAGTATATCCTCTTTTCAACCGTGGGAATGAACCCATCAAATCAGCGGCAATAATTTGCCACGGAAAGTTCACAGTCTTTTCTGCGCCCATGAGACCCATTCGAGGTGCAGAAGAAATTTTCTGGGATCCACAAATTTTACAACGACGAATATATTTTAAAATATCCTGCCGCATTTTCGGCCAGTAATAAAGTTCTTGTATCTTGCCTAAGGTTTTATAAAATCCGAAGTGACAGCTAGTAGGTGAATCATGACAACTGCGTATGATTTCGGATCTCTCCCTCTTAGGAATCAGTAGTTTCCATTCTTTGGAGTTGGTTTTTACAGGAACCTGTGAAGGAACTAACTTATAGATTTTCTCATTCTCAATTTTCCACTGTGGATAGGAATCTGGATCACGTCGTATTTTTTCCTTCAAGGAAATGAACCAAGAGTCAGTTGAATCTAGAGGAATATCTATGAGAGCAGATTCAGGAACATCGGAATAAATTCGCGACAGGGCGTCAGGTACGACATTCGACGATCCCTAACGATGTTTCAAAACGAAAGAGAACTGCCTAAGTTTAACGGCCCACCTGGCCAGTTTTCCAGTTGGATTTTTAATGCTATTCAACCAAAGCAAAGAATGGTAATCTGTTTCCACCGTGAATACGGTTCCTTCGACGTACGAACGGAATTTTTCTATCGCGAAAATTAGGGTCATGAGTTCCCTCTGAGTGACTGTCCAATTTCTTTCGCTACGCGAAAGAGAGCGACTCGCATAAGCTATGACCCTCCCAATGCCATCAATATTCTGTACTAAAACACTTCCCACTCCAGTATCACTGGCGTCCGTTTGAATTTTAAAAGGCTTATCAAAATCGGGGCTACATAAAATTGGGGCTGAGACAAGCGATTCTTTTATTTTCATGAAAGATTTTTCAGCTTCATCCGTCCATGATATGGCTTGCCTTTTACGTTTCCCAACTAGAAGATTGTTGATCGGTGCCACTAAACTGGAAAAATTATTAATAAAACGCCGATACCCTGAACACATGCCAATGAAGCGCTTCACTTCCATTGCTGTTGTAGGTCTGGGGTAGTTGACCATGGTGGCAACCTTATCGGGATCAGTTCTGATTCCATTCCCGTCCACTATAAAACCAAAATATTTCAGGGACGACTTGAGGAACTCACATTTACTTAGATTGACTTTAAGACCTGCATCCTTCAAACGATCCCTCACTTCCGCTAATAATTTAAGGTGTTGCTCAAAGGTTGGGGAAACCACTATTATGTCATCCATGTATGTGAATATATTGGGCTCATATTTGGGACCAAATATGGAGTCGATAAGTCTATATAACATTTGTGCTGAATTGCATAATCCAAAAGGAACAGACGTGAATTGGAATAAACGTCTTCCAGGCACACTGAAAGCAGTTTTTTTGCGAGACTCTTCATCAAGAGGAATCTGCCAAAAGGCTTTCCTCAAGTCTATTGATGAAATAAACCTAGCGCCTCTAAGCATGCTCAGGATCCTGTCCACCCTTGGTAATGGATAGCTGTCATGTTTCGTGACTTCGTTTAGTTTTCGCCCATCGAAGCAGAGCCTCATTTCCCCGTTGGCCTTCTTCACTAGCAAAGACAGGAGAACACCAACTACTTTGGGAAGGTTCGACTACTCCCAGTCTCAGCATTTCGTCGAGCTCTTCGTTTAATATCTTCAACATATACGGGGACATCCGATATTGTCTCTGCCGTATGGGAGGAGAAACGCCTGTATCGATATGCATTGCGATTCTATTTGTTCGCCCTAACCTCTTATCGTCGCCACCAATTTCATTGTACGAAGAAATCACTTCATCAGCAGCTATACGCTCACTAGGATTCAATGTATTTAACGAACATAGTTCTGAGTTGACTAAAAAATTTGGATTCTCAACTATACTCAAATTAGTTTGAGACAGTTCGCTCTGAATATTCCAAGCGTTTTCCTTGAAATCCAATTTGATCAGAAACAACTTGGCAAAATCGCTACCCATTATAAAAGAATGCTTGACTGTCGGAACTACTAAAGCTCGTACTACACGACAGACATTTTCTACACAGATGGGCAGATCGACAAATCCTGTGACAGTATTTTCTGTTCCATCTGCTGTAGTTATATGCCGAATAGTCGATCTGTTTGTAGTTACTTGCAAGCCCAATTCTTTCAAACAGTTCAAACCCAATTCTCCCACTATACTTGAAGAAGAACCTGAATCAAGAAGGACAGTTATCCTACGACCTATCAAATTAAGAGAAATATAGGGTCGATTATCCAAACCTAATCTTTCAAAAATAGGAGCAATCTGTACATTTTCTTGTGAACTGATACTATTTTTATAAAATTCCCGCACACGTGACAGCCACGAAATCCAACTACGATACTCTACATTACGTTGTTTACTATTCAAAATGGTCTTAAAATCCACTGGGAGAAAACGCCGACCATATAAACGTTTTCCCACTATTGGTTTCCCATACACTTACAATTTTAGAGGTCACACCTTGTGTACCACACTTGAAACAAAAGGTAGTTCTAGGCGATCTACAATTATGGAAGGTGTGATTCGGAAAAAAATTCCAGCAAACTAAACCTTTCGAATTTCCGGAAGGTGAAAAAGTAGGAGTTTTAACATTACTTGATTCAGATTTTGAAATCGTTTCCACCCTGTCATCAGCACTCCTGCGGTTGCTGTTTACATGTTGATTACCTCTATTTTGAAAACCTTTATGTTTATTATTCCCTTTATAGTTCTTATGCGCTTTATCAGCACCCGAAGTTCCTGGTTGAATCGCCGCAACGACACCATCGTGGCTCAGACAGGAACAGCCCTTTTCTGATATAATGGATTTTTGCTGATTTCTATTTTTCATATAATTCGCATCTTCCAATCGTTTTACTAATTTGACAAGTTCCGAAACGGAATCAACATCATAAAGTGCTAAATGCGACATATACTCTGGTAAAACATTTTTTCTAATGATACGGAGTTTTGTTGTTTCAGCGGGAGGACGACTAAGTCTCTTGAATAAATTTTTCATAACCGCGGAATGAAGTACGATAGTCTCAGTTTTCCCTTGCTTTCGTGATTTAATAGTATCCCAAATATCGTCTTCTGCATGAGGAGGTAAAAAATCATCTTTCATTTGTTTAACCAAATCATCCCAATTATTCAGGTTTGTTTTTACTTGCAAGAACCATAGAAATGCATCACTGGTGAATAACTCTGCTGCAGCATTAAACAATTAAGTATTGTCTAGGCCTCTTGCGCGAGCATATTCTACTACGCGGTCCAAAAAGTTATAGAGTTCCTTCGGATCCCCACTAAACTTCAAACCCCATTTCAAAATTGGAATTTGTCTAGAATTGCAAGTGACAACAGGTGCAGGAATATTGATGATGGGCTGAGACGTTTCGAGCGATTGGGAAACAGCATTCCCAACGATATTTGAAGCACTAAGATTTTCATGCAAGTCCGCATCCATTAGATAACAGGTAGCTAAATTCTCATTTTTATAGGTAACCTCGTCAGCTACATTAATATCGATTGGCATTCGTCGAATTCGACCTGTAATATGCGCAAGTCTTGATTTCAATCGTTTATATAATGTATCTGTAGTATCTCCTTCAAATTCTTCAATAAAATTTTTTATTGAATCAAGCGTACCTTCAATAGCAGTTTTTTCTTTATTAAAATTGTAAGCATAGAGACTCAAAGCAATCAATGAACTTGATGATTTTTTTCTCTATCTAATAATCGCGCTAAAATTCTTCGTCTCTCATCGTGTGGTTTAGTCGTAAGTACTCCCCTAATAGCCAACTCATAGTTCAACTCCTCAAAGAGTAGGTGATTCGGTTTGAACGTATCAACCATCTCGAAGATATAAAAATAATTTTACAAACAATTGGCAACCAAAATCAGCTGCGTTACGACTAACCACAACCCAAAAGTATATTGATACCTTTATGACCCCTTATGACAAATTAGTATTGCACGAAATAATTGGAGAACCCGAGAAAAAGTACACTAAAGCAGGCGAGTGAACGGTTGACAAGCAAGTGTGATTACCACCCTGTAAAATGAAAGGAAAGATTCACGTCTTTGTAATTACCATTCATCAAAAGAAAATAATATGTATTTATATAAATTCAACTCGTTGAAATTGTAACTATGAATTCCCTGTATATTGTTGAAATTACGAAACAAAAACGAAAAAAAGGACTTCATCCTTCAAATATAATGTTAGGTAATTCGCCCTTCATTACATATGATGTGAAGCGTAAGCATAGTATACTATGGTTTTGCGGTAAATGAAATGCATTTCTGAATTTTTCATAAGAAAATTCCTCGAGTTGATAGCTACGAGACTATATTATTATTTAATTCATTATCTTGTATGTGTCTATGCACCGTATTCTCAAGAATACACATTCGATCTCATTATCTAATATTGAAATTCAAACAGCACTAGATTGATAACTTTTTTGACACATCTATCAATGCATATATATAATACACTTATGTTTTTATAATAAATCGACAAGGTACCGGAACGTTGAATTTGGGTTTATTTCTCACCTACAACTCACAAGAGCCTATAACTGATTAATAGAAAATATTGATATTATATCTTTCTCAATCTATTTTCATTCGCCAAATCTAAAGATTTTCAAATATCTCAATTTTTTATTACTGATCAATTCACCACCTGATCATTTCATTTGGTTACACAGCGACTAGATGTTCATTCTCATTATCGTATAAATGCTGTGTGGCGCTCAACAATTTTCTGATATAATCGAACCCATAGTGCTCTCCGGCGAAAAGTTGCCGTTTGCAATGTAACCTTTTTCTAATTTTTTTAAGATCTTGATTCGAATATTTTTTTTAAACTAATAGGAAAAAAAAAGGTTACATAAATTTGGCGCTCAACGTGCTGGGGCTCGCGATATTCAGATATTACATCTTTCTGATAAAATAATAAATTTTGTCGGCTCTGTGATTGTCGGTGAGATATTATTGTTTTCATACGAAAAGCCAAAGTCTGTGAAGTAAGTGAAATATTCCATTTCGCGTTTTTACCCATTAGTAAACATTGTCATATTTTGGAGCAAGCAATTTATTTTACAGTCTGTGTTTTTATGAATCGCACACAGTTTTTTATCCAAGTCTTCCAATTTTAGTAGCTGATATTCGAATTTACCTACTTCGATCTTCATCGCAAATCTGTCGGTAGTTTTTTGTCTTTCGGATATTGACCATTTGAAATATTTGTTTTCGAAATGGATTCGTCCTTCAAACCTGTACATTTGCTACTTTGTGAATTGAATTATGAACTTAGAATTAGAGGAGTTGTTTCTAGTCGAAACCAAGATGAGAAAAGAGAAATTCTAGTAAGACTTTTAAAAAAAGAACGTCAGAGAAATTTTGATGTGAAAACTTCAGTAGATCCCAATTATGACTCAAATACAGAAAAATTAGAGATTTATGCCACTTTGACATCTTTAGAAACACTAGTGAATGAATTTCAAGGTCCCTCCACCGATTCAGCTTTCAAAGGAGTTACTTCTCGTTTAGAACACATTATCAATCGCATTCATAGAATTCATTTGGATACTAATGATAAGGATTATCAAGAAATGTTGCAATATAAAAATGAAGTGCTTGCTACCGCTCTGACCCTGGAAGCTGAATTAAATGAAAATGTTGAAGATATACCTCCAGCAATAACAGTTTCATCTGGTGTAGCCAGTAATTTTAATATTAATAATACGCAATCCAATAATTTGATTCAAAGTCCTGCAACTAGTTTCAAATCTTTTCCGGTATATAACTTAGGCATACAGTTTGATGGTGAACCAAATCATCTTTTGTCCTTTGTAGAAAAAGTCAAGGAAATCAGTCAAGCTAGACATGTTTCTGAAGTCGATTTATTTCAATCTGCATCCGATCTTTTCACGGGTAAAGCCACGTTCTGGTTACGTCAAATCAAACCACTTTTTTCTAGTTGGGATGAGCTGATAGTTAAACTTAAAAAAGATTTCTTAGTTTCTGATTTTGATGACGAAATCTGGAATCAACTCAAATCAAGAAAACAAGGTAGGAATGAATCGGTGGTAATTTATATAGCTTGTATGGAAACTTTGTTTGCCAGACTCAGCAGACCATCTGTAGAGTCAACTAAAGTGAAGTATATCAAATCTGGTCCACAGCATGAATATCAAACTAGACTCGCCCTAAGCGATGTAGACACCGTTCTAACTCTCAGTAATTTGTGTAAACGATTAGAGGAAGCTGATGTTTTGAACCTAGCTTCTTCTAGATCAGTCTTTTGTTTAATTGATCCTAAACTAGCTTATATTTCTGATTCTATTTCCACACAAAGAATTGCTCACGATACAGCTAGAAAAACTAAAGGTAGGTTCCAGAATAAAAAGAGGTCAGTTTCAAACAAGTCAGAAGTCAATATAACAACCTCAAATGTTACATCAAGGACAGTACAGTGTTGGAAATGTAGTTTACCAAACCACACATTTAGGAATTGTAAATCAAATGTCAAAAAAATATTCTGCTTCAAATGTGGTACTCCGGAGGTCGTTTATAAAGATTGTAGCTGCAATAAGGGAAACAGACTAAGAGGGTTGGGCAAACTGGCTCGTCCAACTCTCCCATCAGTTTTGAAAGAGCCGAAACACCCGATAAATTCTCCACTGAAGAATGGGAAAAATGGAAAATAATTGTGAAAACATTTTATAAAAATAACAGTATTTCTTCAAAAAGTGTAGCTCGTGTTTTAGTTAAAAATTCAAAAGACAATAGGCCCTATTTTTCGATTAAAATCTTCGATTAAAAAATAATTAGACTTCTTGATAGTGGAGCGAATGTCAGTGTCGTAGGAAGACAGGGTTTAGAAACGTTAAAAAACCTCAATATTTCGATCCTGCCATCCAACCTTCAGGATGTTCTAACTGTTGATGGAACAAAACGTTCTGTACAGGGTGTAGTAGATCTACCACTACAAGTAAATAACCTTTTGAAAGTTGTTTCGGCCCTGGTGGTTCCCTCTTTGCCACTTTCTTTCATATTTGGAAGTGATTTCTGCCGATTGTTTCAAGTTAAAATTGATTTCAAAAATAATTTTTGGAACGTCCATTGTGATGCAACTGATACTAGTATAATGACTGATTTGAATTTTAGCGATTCTTCTAGTATAAAAAATATCTTCTCTTTAGATGACCTCACTTCAGAGCAACGCGATAAAATTGAATCAGTAATAAATTCATTTCAAGAAGTTAGTAGTGAAACTCGTTTGAGACGTACTAATAAGATTGCTATGACTATTGATACTGGCGATGCGAAACCGTTTAAAGAAAGACAATATTTGATGTCACCTTTTATGTTAAAAATGTTAAACAAAGAGTTGGACGAGTTGATTGATCTTGGGGTTGTGGAACCTTCTCACAGTGCTTGGAATAGTCCAGTTCTCTTAGTCAAAAAATCATCTTCAGATGAATACCGGTTTTGTTTTGACGGTAGGAAATTGAACGAGATCACCAAACACGATAGTTACCCTTTACCTAGGATAGATCGAATTCTCAATATGCTTCGGGATGCCAAGTTCATTTCTAGTATCGATTTACGCAAAGCTTTCTGGCAAATTCCCTTAGATAAGGCTTCTAGGGAGAAAACGGCGTTAAGTGTACCGGGTCGTGGGCTATATAATTTCACTTGTGTTCCTTTTGTTTTAGTCAACAGTGCGCAAACTCAACAACGACTGGTCGACGCTTTATTCGGACCAAGTTTTGAACCTCATATCTTCACTTATTTGGATGACATAATCATAACTTCACCTTCGTTTGAAGAACATTGCTCTCTCCTTCTAAAAGTGAAAAATATCATGCCAATCTCACGGTAGATCTGAGGAAATGTGAATTCTTCAAAACCTCCTTGAGATATTTGGGGTATGTAGTGGATAGAGAAGGTCTCCGTACTGATCCCGAAAAAGTTGCAGTCATGGTGAATTATGCTCGTCCTACCACATGCACAGAAATCAAAAGGTTCGTGGGTCTATGCTCATGGTCTCGCCGTTTCATTGATAATTTTTCTACTTTGATGGCCCCTATCAATGCATTGCTGAAAGGGAAGAAAAAGAAACAACCCATCAACTGGACTCCAGAGGCAGAAGCGGCATTCATCAGTATAAAACAGGCTTTAATATCAGCACCTATTTTATGTCCTCCTGATTTCAGTAATGAATTCACTATAGAATGTGACGCCAGTGACGTAGGAATATGGGGTGTACTTACTCAAGTTATAGATGGGCAAGAGAAAGTTATTGCGTATGCTTCCCGTTCTCTTTCCAGGTCTGAGCGAAATTACACTGTGACGGAGCGTGAATTACTCAGTTTAATATTTTTAATAGAGGTACATAGAAGGTACGAGCTTCAAGGTTATAACAGATCATAGCAGTTTGCAATGGATTAATCAACTGAAGGATCCTTGTGGAAGATTAGCTAGGTGGGCCGTAAAGTTGCGACAACATTCCTTTAGTATCATCCATCGTAAGGGGGAGCATAATGTTGTCCCAGATTTCTTATCTCGTATTCCAGGTGAGAGTGAACCAGACAGTCTTCAAGAAATATCAATTGTCGAAATTTGTCCCTAAGAAACCGACAGGTGGTATATTTCTCAGCAGGAAAATGTATTGAGAAATCCAGGGTCGTATTCCCAATGGAAAGTTGTAGGCGACCAGTTATTTAAGTTTATTCCTACTAAACATCTCGTAGACTCGAATAATATAGAGTGGAAAATTGTCGTTCCAAAATCTCAACGCCACACAGTTATCAAGGATTTACATGATCCTCCAGTTTGTGCACATTTCGGATTTTACAAGACTTTATGTAGAATACAACAACAATATTATTGGCCCAAAATGAGGCATGACATTCTCAAATATGTTCGTTCTTGTAAAGTTTGTCAGACACAGAAACTTTCAAATACCGCTCGTTTAGGACTGATGGGAGCTGAAAAAAACGTCAAATTTCCGTTCCAGGTTATAGCCGTTGATATTATGGGCCCTTTTCCTCGGTCTCCAAGAGGTTTTTGTTATCTTCTAGTAGTAGCTGATTTCTTTACGAAATACACTTTGTTATGTCCTATGCGTGATGCTTCAGCGCATAATGTGGTGAAATTTTTAGAAAATCAGTTTTTTTTGGTATTTTCATTCCATTTTTCGTTGTATTGATCAGTTTCATTTTTATTTTATACTGAATGGCATCAAAATCATTGTTCATTTTTTTTTCTATCATGTTTGATATCTTATCTAGCAATGTGTTTCTTTCCTAAAATAACCAATACGTACATATTATACCCATTATCGATAAAGTGCAAATTTCACTCCTTGTAAACAACTACGCCAATGTATAAGCCAGCCATGTGGAAGGAAGCAATAATTATTAGACCTTCTTTCAGCGTGTTTCCGTAATCGAAACTGCTTTCCGAAACCTCATGCCTCCTCACCATCTGTCCGTTAGGGGCTGAACTAAAAATGTCGGTAAGTTTCGACGTATTTCATGAAACTGGTTCAAATAGTGGGAGATGCCGCCAAATTCCTAATTCTATTTGCATTTTGCAAGGAAGCATACTAACAGTTTGATTTTTTCAGAAAATACATAACTTTCACAGGGCTTTCGATTGAAATAATAGAAATGCCTTGTTTCCGAATTAATTTCGAAAATACAATTTTTTTTTTGGAAATTTTGATAAAAGATGAAATGTTTTATATTCATTCCAAAATTCAACATTTTTTCAATAAGTGTGCCAAATTTGAACTCAAGATATATCTCATGGTTTCCAAATGCAATTGGAAATGAACATGGAAGACACTGATCGCCGACCTTAACGTACTACTTTTGTTTTGGGGGAATGGCACACGTATTGACAGTTATACAAATTCCATATTCGATGACTAGACTCCGTTTATTGAATCGTTCGTATCTTAGGTAAAGGTTTGTCAGTGAGCATTAATGCGCTTTTGGCATCGAAGGAAATTTGCCCAATGGAATAGAGTGCTTTTGCATGAAAATACATGTTTCATACGTTTTTCTTTGGTGAAATCTGAATTTTTGGTATGTAATGCCCTATCGACATTTTGGTCATATGATATTCTCAAAGTATATAAAAATGAGTTTGAAATGATCACAAGGTTGTAAATGAATACCTCAGTGCAAATAATTTGAATAGTGATCGGCAGTCGGGCTTTAGGAAGAATCATAGTACCAGTAACACTCTAATTAGCTTAGTTGACGCAGTCAGTGAAGGCTACATGTACGGTATTGCTTGATTTTTTCAAGACCTTCGATACCATAAATCATGATATTTTACTTTCAAAACTGCAGTTCCTGGGCTTGTCAAGAAATAGTATTAATTGGTTCGAATAATTCATTCGTGATTGTAATCAGTGCGTTACGATTACATCGAATGTTGTTGATGTATCTTCATTATTCAAGAAAGTAAATTGTGGTGTTCCTCAGGAAACAATCCTTGGTCCCCTTCTTTTTTCTATGTATGTCTCAGACATGAAATCATTCTCAAATTCCAGTGAGTTCAGTATGCTAATGACTCACAAATATGCGTCAGATTCGACCCGGAAAATTATTAACAGGCACAAGAAACAATTCGATCAGAACTTTCTAAAATGAAAGCATTTGCCGAAAATCATAGTCTGAAAATGAATCTAAGCAAATCAGAAGCTTTGATATTCGGTTCTCTCAACTCTCGTAATACTTTGGTATCCGTGAATTTTTCTGTTAAATTGGGTGATAGTAATATCCCATTAGAGACGTATGCTCGTAACTTAGGCATGGAATTTGATGTTGGATTAACTTTCGAGCAACATAACAAAAAAGCGAAAGCTTGCTTTCATTCGATTGAATGCCCTGTTCCCGTATAAGTACACAATTAATGAAACAACACTTCTATCTTTCATTGAAATCTGGATTCTTTGACACCCTGTATATCACGAATGGCAGACATGTTCTTATTACTGCACACCCTGTATATCTTCACTGACATTTAACAGATCTGAAGTTGATGCAAATGAACAGTTACATACACACCATTCTTCCTTCAACGATACAATACCTTGTCCCTGTAATCGCCGTTTCAACACCCCTGTATATTTCATTTCATTTATATTGACGTCTTCATTCCTCAATACCGCAAATACTTTAAATCCTTTATTTTCACATTGTTTTCTTCAGTGTTACATACCCTGTATACCCACCCCTTTGCCATTTGTACCATTGCGCTCACAGTGTCCTTCTCCAAGCATTAGATGATTCAGCTAGTGGCTCATAGATGGCTCTGTGTGTTCTAACTATAACTTTGATGTATTTGTTGTTGTCATACACGTTTGTATCAAAGAACCGAACCAAAGAATATTTACGTATACACGAACAAGAAGCGTATCTGACGATTCGACAAATACACCCTGAATGCGCATGTCTACCAGCAGTGTCAGCATTCTGCAGTCAGTCAGTTACATCAACAAACAGGTACTGGTGTTTCTTGTCGAGTAGTTTACTGGATAACTGGTTTTTGCCGGTAGTCATGCGTAGTCGCAACAAAAATAGTTTGAAGGTCATGAAATATGGTAGTGGTGGGGACCACAGGAATAGCGACTGTGTAGCGGCAAGTGACGCTTCTTGTTCGTTATACATAAATATTCTTTGACCGAACGCTTATCTTTTTGCGGTTACTGATAACACGACATGAAAATCAACAGTTCGATGAATTATTCGAATGAAATTCAAAGTCCTTCTGTATTCTCAGTGTTTCGGGAATACTGATCGTGTGAAACGACTGTGACCGTGTAATGTTCAAGCTCGTAGCTGGCGGACACACCTTTTTAATCCTCATTGACCATATTAATAAGAAGCAAACTTGAAAAAAACACGGACACAGTAGCGATAGCTACCACACGCACTGTCATCGAGGTGTGACGTCAGAGGTATAACCTATAAGCGAATGACTCGAAAAATGGGTGTGACAAGGCCTGATGGCCCGGGGCTCCGGAGACTCATCTGGGTGTGGCCTGAAGGACAGGGCTTCCTAGGATTATCAGGGACACTTTTTTCGGGCCCCAAACTGCACCTCGTGGACCTTGGTGACATCAGAGGTGGTGCGTGGCTCTCGGGACCGTGGCGCCTCCCCAACTGTGATGGTTCACAACCGGCAACAACGCGTCCGCTCTGTTCTCGAGGTTTGACGTCAGAACGAATAACATGACTCTTCACCTGAAGCCCCAGGGCTCCGGAGACTCCCCCATCAGGAGTCCATGCACCTCTTTCGTGAGTGCCCCAAACTCTATTATAACTGTAGACCCCTCTTTCGTACATGAATTATGAGTACGGACCTTGGACTGTGACGTAGGCTGGCGGTCTGCAGTGTCCGAACACCTGCTATTTCTCTACCCAAAATGTCCAACCAAACTGATCTGAAATTTCTTCGACCAATAAGCATACTTTGAACAATATCCAAAGTGTTCGAAAAATTAATATCTTTCCAGATTCCGTCTCATCTAGATTATAACAGCATTATTCCCAATTATCAGTCGGGATTCAAATCTCAACACAGCTGTTCAACTGCTAAAGAGCTCCAGACAAAAATTAATTGCCTAGTTTGGTAATGCTTGATTATACTAAAGCCTTCGACCGCATAAAACATGCCATCCTACCCTGCATCGGCTTCACATAATATGCAGTAGGATAACTTCAGGGCTATTTGTACAATCGTATGCAGACCGTTTCGTTGGGAGGTAACTGGTCTAATTTTTTGAACATCAAAAATGGAGTCCCATAAAGATCCATATTGGGACCTATTCTATTCATAATCTATACACATGAATTTCAAAATTGTATCAAGTTTAGTATCTGCCACCAATATGCAGATGATACCCAAATTTATATTTCGTTTCCAGACAAAGATATCTCTTTACCAAATGTGCAATTCAATTCAGGTATTGAATAATCGTTGCTATTTTCTCTAAATTCTGATTATCTATTAATCTAGCAATATCCATCGCCATGCTATATGGTAGAGAAGTAGCACGTTATCGTTGCTGTAAATCTTTCAATGTCAGAATTGGCGCAAACACCATTCGCCTTTCCGACTCTTCGAAAAATCTTGGATTCATGTTGGACTCATCCCTCAACTGCAATGACCACATCAATCACATTATAAGACATGCCTTTGGCAACCTGAAATTGATTCATTCGAAGAAGAAAGTATTAGATAAAGAAGTAAAATAATTTTGTGTGACTCATTAGTACTTTCCCACTTCAACTACGCCGACATATTTTATGGTCCTGCTTTTTCTAGAAGAGACTGCCATCGATTGAAAATGGTGCAAAACTCATGTGTGCGATTGATTCATGGTCTGTATCCGCTGCTTTGAGGAAAATCGATTGGCTCAACATTCACAATATACTAATCGTTCATACTAGCACATTATTCCATGAAAGAATACGAAGAAAGAAACCACCATATCTCTATGATAAAATAGCTTTCCGGACTGACGTTCACCACCTGAAAATTTGATTCAAATCCAGACTCACGACTCCATTGCATTCAACGAGTCAGTTCCGATCGTCTCTCACGTACAATATAACTAGGCTTTACAACAGTTTCTTTTGGGTTCGCCAATTTCTAAGTGTTCGTTCAGTAGAAGGAAAGCTAATACATTCTCAGTATTTTTCATTTTAGTGATATTTAGACGATTTCCAAAAGTTTTCCACCCATAGGTGGAATATGATAACGGAGTTTTTATGTCTATTATGCGTTGGATTAGGACGTCACGTTCTGATTCTCCTAAAAAAATGAATACCTAGACTTCCATCGTGTTGAAGAAACTATAATTGAGATTGATTCGTCTAATTTTTCTATTATCTGCTCTTCCTCAAATGAAACTATGATGGTTCTGATATAGAAATAGGCAAATACCCAAATAGCACACGACGTCCTGAAGACGAACCATTTATGTCCCAGTTACGTCGATACGTCCCGGGACGGATAGGAGACATTCGAAGAACGTACATTACCGGATGTACCATCTATGTACTGGTTAGACGTCCCATGTAGGTACATACTTGGTCCCGTTCCGATCGGAATGTAATAAAAACGTACATGCTTGAAAGTACTATGTACGTTCTGTATTAAATGTCCCTGATACGTTTACATTGACTTCTCTTCAGGTACGTGAATCCCATATACGTACTGCTCAGACGTATCATTTACGTACATGTTTGGAAGAACTATGTTCGTACTATTTGGACCTTCCAGGTGCGTACATATTGAGTCCCTTTCAGATACGTATATTTCGAAACGTTTGCGGGACATAATAGTAATGACGTACATTTTTGGAAATCGTATGTACATACTATCTGGACGTCTCGTTGACGTACTTTTTTGTACATACTGTTTGGACCTCCCAAGTACGTACGGATTGGGTTCCTTTCATTTTCTACATTTCTGTTAGTATGTACATACTGTTTGGACCTCCCAAGTACGTACGTATTGGGTCCCTTTCGGTTCAAGGGGTATTGGGATTTTGAGAGTGATCACCTAGTGTATTCATACATATATCAATATTGGTAATGGAATATTCATAATGAATTATTCCTAAAAAAATTTGGAAAAATTGAAACATCGACATGTGGTGAATTTAAATACCAGAAAATTACATACAGAATTTTTTGCACAGCAAGTTTGATATTCCAAAACCGCCATCACATGAGACAGTGATCCTTTAGTGTTTTTTCGAATATATTTTCATTGTTACTGAACTTTCTGAAATTTTAATATTATCTCGAACAAAACTAACTTGAAGTCATCACATCTATAGCACCCAACTCCTTCTTAAAAACAAGTCTCTCCGTGCCGTAGAGCGTAACAGTGGTCGACAATAATATCTCCATAGAAAAGGTCGAGAGTTCAAGCCCCGCAGCAGCCAGGTCTTTTTCCAGGTAAGTATTCGGTTAGATGGTTAGTACACGTGAATGAGTAAAATTTCCAACTTGACTATTTGGTAAAAAAGAAATGAATAATCCCGAATATGAAAACTTAGATTCATTAAGTGATATCATATGATATATCATTACGTTGTTTTCGAATATTGAGCTAATATCGCCGAATGTTTACATTTTTTTGTGGCCACTTTTGATATCATCTACAATATAAGGTTGATATTCCCGTAATATTGAACCAATATTGGTCAAATATGTTTGTTCTACTTGGGATAGCGCATACAGAATGGAAAATGTACGTTTTCGGAATGTCCCAAACAGTTCCCCTTTCTGTACATTTCAGGTCCTGTGTGGACTAGAAAAGTACGTACCTGGGATTACCGACTATGCGGAAACGGTAAGTCGCAGGGAGGTCTTATGTACGTCTGTCGGAGACAAAAGTACGTCCTAAATACGTACAATGCATCCTCAGTACATATGCAGTACGTCCACTGGACGTACTTGTGCTATTTGGGTATCAGACACATCGATATGTTGCGAAATATTCACTGATCCAGCAGCAGATTGCAAATCATTCCCGTAGGCTGATTTGCTTTCCAATACATCACTTGTAGACTTTTCGCTCTTGTTTTGTGTTTGGGTAGGACTGTTTCGTTTTCAATGCTTTGTTTCATAAAACTTTTTATACTTCTTTTCAGGAATGTCATTAATTTCTTCCTTCGATTGTGTGGATTTCAGAATAGTAATAGTAATGGTGATGAAAAATGTCAAATGTGTTCTGAAATTGTGGAGCATTTTGATGTTCTTGTGCTTCACTTTTGCGATTTGATTCATTTCTAATTAATTTATAACAATATCGGAAATAAGTGATCCGAACTGTTATTTGGATGGATGTTGCATGTTTCAGTGGAAAAGGGAGAAGTCCCAAATTTCCCTTGTATTTGGCTGGTAAAGGAGAAAAACTGGAAAGAAATAGTGCTTTTTCCTACATTTCGAGAGGGACGATTTCATACTGCCTGATTGAGGAATTTCAAACAGTTTGTGTATTCATTCAAAACGTTTATGCATTTATTTAACTAGATAGATAGATAGATAGATAGATAGACTTTATTGTATTTGGAGAATATTACATCTCATTACAAGAGGTTCGATATATGCAGTTAAATAGTATTTTTTACAATTTCTCGATTTACAGCTAATTCATGAAAATAACAGGAACAAAATACTGAAGAGGTACAAATTTTTCAACACTTCATTCATTCAACGCAAAGGATCTCAGTTTCATAATATTAATGAGTGCATGAGCAAGAGTAGATAAAGCAGAAATGTTTCCTGAGTCTAATAAGATACTAGGTCATTGAAAGAATTCAGATTGGAGAAAAAATTACAGTTTCTTATTCCATTGTACATAGGACATTCCAGAAGAAGGTGAAAAACAGACTCATTTTCATTCATATTGCAGATGGAACACATTTCTGTTGAATCTATAGAATGAGTTTTACCTTGGTACGTGATTTTCAACCGATTCAGTGCACACAGGCGGAGTTGAGCTATCATTCTCAAAATATATATTGGAGCCAATCTGCGTAGATAACTCGTACCATTCGAAGAAATGGATAGTTGTTTATATATAAGTGGATACGAAGAGATTGACAGTTTCTCTGAATCTTCACGAATGAGTTTCTCTCTATGGCAATTTAAGCTTTTTTTTGAGTAATACCTTAGAGTTGCTTCGTAGGTAGTTCGACCATAAATCGGAACAACCTGCAAAATCAAACTGGTGTCTTACTTGTAGCAAATAATTATATTTGATATTATTGTGTTGAAGCTGTTTTAAACGTAGGTAGCAAATTTTTGAAAGTTCCCATTCGTCCATTATTTTCAACCTGTTTATCCAGATCAATGCTGATTTGAATATGAGATAACTCAGTTTTATAGAGCCAGTTTCCAACCTGATCATGTTGTTTGGGGTGCATTTTTGTAAACATAATAGTCTTTTGCATTTATTTAACTACTAATTATTGTTGTGAATTTCGATCCGAATGAAGTATTCTTATTTGAAAGTGTGAATCTGATTAAAGAATGTTCTTCCAAAAAAATACTTATTTGAAAAAAAAAACTGCTGTGCCTAGGTTGGGCGCTACTCATGAGAGTTTGGATGGAGTTATAGATGACACAAGTATACCATCAGTTGCAGCTCAAGGAGATTATAAGTATTCACAAACAATGAGTTACCATTACGTCTGGTTTTCTAGTTGGATTGATAACTGAAATCAAATTTTTTGATTGTTTGGCTATAAAAAGGCTATACCAAAGAAGACTGCCGTGCATTTCACTTATGAGTACAGGTGGTATACTTAGACCATCATATTCAGCTTGGAGAGAGGATGAATTTTCAACTCAAAATTAAGTATTTTTATACAGTAACGAAACCTGTCACTGAGTATTCAATAGTTGAATGCATTTTCATTGAGTTTTCCAACCGGAAAAGATAGTCTACCCATTGTAAATTATATATGTTTCTAAGAAATACTCAATTGACTTACCAAATTAAATATTACATTTCAAAATTTTCAGATAAACTGACAGCTGCTGAAGTTCTGAAAGTTGCACAATAGATATATTGAAGACACTTTTAGAATTATGCAGGAAGGATTTACGAATCGATCAGGTAAGCATAAACTTTCCCTAAGAGAATCATTTTTACTTTCATGAAATCGAAAACAGGTATGAGATATGTCAGTGCTCTTCAGAACAAGTATTACTATATGTAGAATTGTTTTTCATGTACCATTGGTTATGTTTGAAAAGATTTGGAGAATTGTTTCGATTTTGCCATCTGAAGAAAAGATATACTTGCTTTGCTCCTTTCCAGATTGTAAGGCTTATCATTTGATCGTACTGAATAACCAGTTGGTAATGAATGTCTTTGTTGTAGAATGAGAACACGATCTTCTGATGAGGAAATTTTAAAGCACTTTAATAGTTGGAAAACTTGATTCATTCAAAGATCGTAAAATGGTGGATAAAGATAACGGTTATTACAGATGAATATGGAATTTGAATAACTCAACCCCCTTCTTTGAAAAATGAATCCCAATGTTCGAAGGAAGTAGCTTCATTCAATGCCAAATTAGCGAAAGCAGGAGTTCAAATTGAAAAGGTCAATCAGCACATTAATCCAGTAGTTATATTTTTTAACATATCAACGTTTATTGATACAAGTCACTAGGTATTTATTTTTCGATCAAAAGTAATAGTCGAAGTTGATTGGGCTAGGAATAAAGCTATATTCATTTGAACTTCTTTGCATATTCGAACTTCATGACTGAATTTCGATGAATTCCATTGTGGAGTATCTTGCTTATAATTGATTGAAATGAATCTTCACTCCGCCATATTACCATAAAGAATAGAACATTTTACAATAGTTTGGTATACAAACTGATAACTGTTGTGTCGGTTGTCGAAACCGAGCCACTTGACGTATATCTTCTTTCCTTTCCTCCACAATACCTTTGCGATGAGATCGATGAGATGAGACGTCTGGGTTGTGCGTCTTTTGCAGTTTTTCCACTTTATATGGGGTTACCGCCGCCTTCGCTGCCCTGTCGATCTTCCAACAAATACGTAATGGAGTTGGTAGCCCTCACGGCGCTCACGATTCGCCTTGAAGAGGCGTACGACGTCTTGGGGGCTCGCAGAACTTTTCTATTCGAATAGGCGTAGTTTACAAGTTTTTCGTTGTGCTTGTTCACTTCGGAGGACTCTCAGTCGATCGTTCTGTTTGATGGCATTGTATTCGTCGGTGATTTTTGGCTGGACGTCCAACCACTTGTACAAATTCTTCAATCTGAAATACTTGAACAATTTGGCTTTGAGCGTCCTAATCAGCCGTTCAGTAATGGCGGCTTTCATGGATGATGTACGTGTTGTAGTGATTGATGTTCCTCTCAGACTTCGAAATTTGGCATTGGAAAACTTTGTACCCTGATCGGTTTGCAGATTTTTCGGACACTCCTTCGACTTGTCGAGGATGACCTGGAATGCCTTGGTGATTTAGTCCCCTGTCTTCGTTTTCGACGTATCGCTTGGTGACGGCATTGCTGTCGACCTTCGGTTCTTTCAAGTTACAAATTCTAAAATTCTCAATGTCCAAGTCGCCGTCGGGTGTGCGCAGGAACGTTGACGGAATATGTATGATGGATGACGTGGTCAGGACGTGGTCAGAGTGACCGCCGTATACGGGGCGCTGTCGGAGCGATTACCGAATTTGTCGACGCTCATGATGCACATGATATACGAACGCTTCGTAAAGGTATTATATCGGCCTCCATCAGCTCATTGATGATGGCGACAATTTCATTCGATTGAAACGTATTCACCGCCTGTTTGGAGGTCATCAGGAGCCGCAGGCGATCCACTAGCTCGTTCGGGTAGTCCCAATAGATGTATTCCATCGGTTTATCGTTGTACGTCAACTTACTAAGTTCATTGCTGCCGGCGCCGCTGTCCCCATGATGTACAAACATGGGTTTTATAATGTTCCTGTACTTGCGCTTGGAGGAACCTTCAAACGACCCCTAACGTCTCGGTGAATATTGATCAATTACAGTATTTGGCGATACGCATCAAAATCATTTTGTTGAATGTCATCGTTGTCGGGGTCGTCGTAGAAGATGAGTTCGCACAAGGATGGCGTTCCCTCGAAACTGTACGAAAAAAAAAGAAAAAAAAAAAAAAAAAAAAAAAAAAAAAAAAAAAAAAAAAAAAAAAAAAAAAAAAGAAAGAAAGAAAAAGAAAAAAAGAAAGAAAGAAAGAAAGAAAGAAAGAAAGAAAAAAAAAAAG